>CM034152.1:409943435-409958653 GCA_019776745.2 Taxus chinensis | reverse complement strand
ACCCTAAATCCCAAAACCTCAAAACCCTTGAACCCTTAAACTCTTAAACCCCTAAACAATAAACCCCTTAGACCCTTAAACCCAAAACCCTAAAACTCAAAACCCAAAACTGAAAAACCCAAAAACATAACCCCTAACCCCTAAACCTAAACCTTAACCCTAATTCATAACCCCATAACTCCAAAACCCTTAACCCTTAAACCATGAACCCAAAAACCCTTAAACCCTAAACCCTAAACCTCTAAACCTCTAAAAACCCCAAACCCCAAACCCCAAACCCGTAACCCCAAACCCCAAACCTCTAAACCCCAAACCCCAAAATCCCAAACCCCTAAACCCCAAAACCCAAACTCTAAAACCCTAATTCCCAAACCCCAAAAACCCAAAAGCCCAAAACACTAAAACCCGTAAACCCTAAACCCCAAACCCAAACCTCAAAACCCCTAAAACCCCTAAAACCCAAAAACCCTAAAACACCTAAACCCTAAACCCCTAAAACCCTTAAACCCATAAAACCCCAAAACCTGAAAAACCATAAAAATTTAAAACCATAAACCCAAAACCCCAAAAACCCTAAACCCTAAACCCTAAAACCACAAACCCAAAAACCCCAAACCCAAAAATCCCAAAACCCCAAACCCCAAAACATGAAAACCCCAAACCCCAAAACCTTAAACCTAAAACCCTAAACTGCAATCCTAAAACCCAAACCCTAAACCAAAACCCAAACCCAAAACCCAAAACCCAAAACCTAATAACCCAAAACCCTAAAACATAAACCCTAAAACCAAAACCATAAACCCTAAACCCTAAACCCTAAAACACTAAACCCCCAACCCAAAATCCCCTAAACCAAATTCCAAACCTAAACCCAAAACCCAAACCCCTAAACCCCTAAAACCCTAAACCAAAAACCCCAAAACACCAAAACCTGAAAACCCCTAACCCAAAATAACTAAACTCTAAACCCTAAACCCATAAACCTCTAAACCCCAAACCTAAAACCCAAAACCCCAAAACTCAAAAGCCTAAAACATAAAACCCGAAACCCCAACCCAAATCCCAAAATCCCAAAAACCCTAACCCCAAAACCCCAAAACCCCAAACCTTAAAACCTAAAACCACGAAAATCTAAAACCCTAAACCCTAAACCCTTAAAACCCCAAACCACGAAACCTAAAAACCCTAAAACCCTAAACCCCTAAAACTAAAACTCTAAAACCCCTAAAACCCCCAAATCGTAAAACCCTAAAACCCTAAAACCCTAAAACCCTAAAACCCTAAACCCTAAACCCAAAACCCCAAACCCTAAAACAAAAAACCCTAAAACCCTAAACCCTAAACCCCTAAACCCTAACCCCTAAACCCTAAACCCTAAAACCCAAAACCCTGAAACCCAAAACCCAAAAACCCTAAAACCTAAACCCTAAACCCAAAACCCTAAACCCTAAACCCTAAACCCATAACCCCTAAACCCAAAACCCTAAAAAACCTAAAACCCTAAACCCTAAATCCTTAAACCCTAAACCCTAAACCCTAAACATCCAATTAGTTTAGAAGGATTTTCCCTATCCAAACATTTAATATTTTCCCATATTAAATGGTTTTCCCAACAACTTTTTCCCTCCTAATACAAGTCACATTTTTCTCAGGGAAATACATAGTAAAATGGGCATTTATCCTTTCTATGTTCCCATTCCCCTTTTAAGGAAAGTCACCTTTTCAACTAGGATGGATAACAATTTATATTTGGGAATTTTCCATCCTAGATTAAGAATTATTAAGTCATATAAATCATTATAAGTACTCTATATTATTTTTTCTTTTATTAATGACACTTTATAATAATTAAATATAACTTAAGTCACCCTTATATTTTTCCTTTGGCCGTCGGGTTGACAAAATAGGCCTGAAAGGTCTTCAAATGGGAAGGGGATATTACAATCCTCCCTTCCCAAAATTACTTGAAACCTTAAGCCCAACTACATCTTTGTTTTTTCCAAGAGCCATGCACAAGAGACAAAACATGCTAAAGTGTTCTAACATCCATGCCCCTGTACCTGTTAAGTGAGCTAAAATTTTTCCACCAAATATCATCCAAAAAATTCTCATATACACATAGTTGTAGCAATGGTTCAACAAACTCCATAATGAAGACTTCATTATCTACCATACCATGCATCTCATGATGGAAATAAACTGGAATAGGTACCAAAAAATAAGACACATTATTATGTTATTCATACCTTTCAATGCAATCAATGTCCTCTGTGTGTTCAAGATAGACATATGTTGAGCTGCCCCCAACATTGTTGCTTGAGTGCCCATTAAAAGTATCTGAAATCTGATCAAAAGTTGCTAGTTTGGAAATTACAGCAGGTTGCAATTTCACACAAGTGTCCATGAGAGGCTCCTCCTAATGTGTAAGTTGCTCTATAAAATTTATTTTCATGGGTGTAGACTTCCTTACATCATTTTCCCACATATTTTCCTTAAACTCTTCTAGGTGTTGTCTTGCTTGAGTGGCTATCAATCTAGTAGCTCTAGCTCTGCTATTCCATTCCTCACACCATTTTAGAGTTTCCATTACATCCTCCTTGCTTGCATATACAAATTTCTTCTCCTGAGCTGGAATAATTTCTCTAACAAGAAAAGTTTCACTAATGCAATTATTTTTCTCAATGGAAATCATACCTTTTTCTCTAGAAGCTTCTTCTTCTTCAAATGAGTTATTTTGTAATTCAGGTACCAACATATGATGACCTCTCTTAGGCTTGCTACAAATCTTCATCATGTAATAATATGAAAATGGCATATTATCTCTGAAACCCTTACTCAAAGATTGGTATTTCCTCCAACAAGAATCCTCATCAATCACCTCTATTGGGTGCCCTTTATTATTGTTCTCACCTTTTTCCTTATTGTCCCATGATTTTCTTTGATTCAAATTCTAAGTGAGTTGGCTCAAATAAAGGTTAGTGGCTTCCTGTTGTTTCACCATGTTGGTGAACATTTCCTTCATAAAACCCACATTGAGATCTTTCCAATTTGCCATGTTTAAACCACATATTGGAGGAACAATAGTCTTAGATTAACCCCTAAACCCTAATACCCTAAAACCTAAAGTCCTAAGCTAAAACCCTAAAACCCTAAATCCTAAAACCCTAAACCCTAAAACCCTAAACCATAAACCCTAAACCCTAAACCCTAAACCCCTAAACCTGAAACCCTAAAACCCGAAACCCCTAAACCTACAAATTTTTCCTATGCAAAACCCTAAACCCATAAAATGATTTTCCCAGAAACCCCTCTTAATACCTACGAAAGGGAAATACTAAACCCCTGGGTAAAACCCTAAACCCATAACCCTAAACCCCTAACCATAAACCCCAAAACCCCAATTTACAATTAAACCCTAAAACCTCTATAATTTTTTCTTTTAAACCCAAAATCCCAAATATAACCTAAACCCTTCCCAAAACCCCTGAAATCAGGATCCTGAAACCCATGAAACCCCAAACCCCAAACCCCAAACCCCAAACCCCTAAAACCCATAACCCCTAAAAACCCCAAACACCAAAACCATAAGCCCTAAATTCGAAACCACCCAAAACCTTGAAACCCCAAAACCATAAACCACACACCCCTAAACCTCAAACACTACACCCTAAACCATAAACCCTAAACCCCAAACCCCAAATTGTTTCCTGATAAACCCATTAACCCCTAAACCTCAAACCCTACACCCTACACCCCAAACCCAAGTGTCCAAACCCTTAAACCCTTAAACCCCAAAACCTTAAACCCTTAAACCCTTAAACCACAAAACCCTTAAACCCTAAACCCTTAAAAACCCCTTGAACCCTTAAACCCTTAAACCCTAAACCTAAAATCTAAACACTAAAACCCTAAACCCTAAACTCAAAACACCTAAACCCTAGAACCCTTCTTCAACCTGAATTTCCTAACCCCAAACCCCAAACCCCTAACCCAAACCCCATGTAAAACCCAAACCCCTAAACCCCTAAACCCTAAACCCCTAAATCCAAACCCGTAAACCCTAAACCTCTAACCCCTAAACCCTAAAACCCTAAACCCTAAACCCTAAAACCCTAAACCTAAAACCCTGAAACCCTAAACCCAAACCACCAAAACCCCAAAACCTAACCCCTAAAACCCTAAAACCTTAAAACCATAAAACCCTAAACCCTAACCCCCAAAACCCTAACACCCAAAACCCTAACACCTAAAACCATAAACCCAAAACCCCAAACCCCAAACCCTAACACCCTAAAACCCTAAACCCCAAAATTTTCCCTAAAACCCTTAAACCCATAAAATGGGTTTCCCAACACCAAACCCTCAAACCCAAAACCCAAAAACTCAAAACCCAGAAAACCCATGAAACCCTAAACCCCCAACCCCTTCTAAACCCTTTTCCCCCAAACCCAAAACCTGAAACCCCCTAAAACCCCAAACCCCATAATCCCGAAACCTCTAAACCCCCAACCTTGGCAATTCTACCCCCTAAACCACTAAAACCCATAAACCCCAAACCCCTAAAACCCCCAAACCGCCAACCCTATTAAATCCTCCCTTCCCAACCCTAAACCCCTAAAACCCACAAAACCTAAAACCGCTAAAACCCATCCAACCCCCTAAACCCCAACCCCTAAAACCCCAATATATCCCTAACCCCCAAACCCCCTAACCCTAGTAAAAATGGTTCCTAAATCCCTAAACCATAACCTCTAATCCCTAACCCTCAACCCCTAACCCCTAACCCCAAACCCTAACCCCAATCCTAAAACCCTAAACCCTAAAACCTTAAACCCTAAACCCTAAAAACAAAAAACCCTAAACCCTAAACCCTAAACTTCCAAAAATTCTAAAAATTATGTTGGAACTATATCATTGGTACATGTTATTTCCAGAAATTCAGATTTTTTAAGGTTTTATCTACTCAGTTCCAAATTTTCAGTAGTGTTTTTAAGGGCTTCCAGGTGTCATTTTTCATATCTAGAGGTTGGGTTTTCATTCTCAATATTAATAGATGTTATTTCCCAAGTTTCATAATTTTTCCATGCATATTTGAGGAGATATGAATTTTTGAAGTTTCCTAGCCGTCTAGGGCATTCTGTAGATTTTTGGCAGCAATATATTATTCTAAAAATTCCAAAAATATTTTTCTAGTGTTTATTATTATTATTGCGAGCTTCCATAAAAATTTCATGTGCTTTGGGAAAGTATTTTGTGAGATATCAATTAAATACCATTCGATGCCCTAGCTGGTCAGTTTAGGGTTTAGGGTTTAGGGTAACCCGAAAACTAAAAACCCAAAACCCAAAACAAAAAACCCAAAACCCAAAACCCTAAACCCATAACCCCTAAACCCTAAACCCCTAAACCTAAGCCTTGAACCCTAAACTCAAAAACCCTAAACCATAACCCCTAAAACCTAACCCCTAACCCCTATAACCAAAGCCCTAAAACCCTAAACCCTAAAACCTAAACCCCAAACACAAAACCCCAAAACCCTAAACCCCAAAACCTGAAACCCGAAACCCAAAACCTAAAACCCAAACCCCAAAACATGAAACTTAAAAACCCAAAACCCTAAACCCCAAAACCCAAAACCTTAAAACCCAAAACCCTGAAACCCAAAACCCTAAACCCTAAAGGACCAAAACCCTTCCCCCTAAACCCTAATGCTTAAGCCCCAAAACCCCTAAACTAAAACCCTAACCCTAACCCTAACCCTAAACCATAAAAAATTCAAAACCCTTGAACCCATAAACCATAAACCCATTAAACCCTTAAACCATAAAACCCAAAACCCTAAAATTCAAAACCCAAAATCCCTAAACCCCAAACCCAAAACCATAACCCCTAACCCCTAAACCTAAACCCTAACCCTAATTCCTAACCCCAAAACCCTTAAACCCTAAAAATCTAAACCCCTAAAAACCCAAACTCTAAAACCCCAAACCTGTAACCCCAAACCCCTAAATACCAAACCCCTAAACCCCAAAACCCAAACTCCAAAACCCTAAATCCCAAACCCCAAAAACCCAAAACCCCAAAACCCAAAACCCCAAACCCTAAAAACCAAAACCTCTAAACACTAAAACCCTTAAAACCCTAAAACCCAAAACCCCAAACCTCAAAACCCCTAAAACCCTTAAACCCATAAAACCCCAAAACTTGAAAACCCTAAAATCCTAAAACCATAAACCCAAAACCCCAAAACACCAAAAACCCTAAACCCTAAAACCACAAACCCTAAACCCAAAACCCTAAACCCCAAAACCCCAAAACCCCAAAACCCCAAACCCCAAAACCTTAAACCCAAAAACCTAAACCCAAACCCTAAAACCCAAACCCTAAACCCAAAATCCAAAACCTAAAACCCAAAACCTAAAAACCTAAAACCCTAAAACACTAAACCCTAAAACCAAAACCCTAAACCCTAAAACACTAAACCTCCAACCCAAAATCCCCCTAACCAAATCCCAAACCTAAACCCAAAACCCAAAACCCAAAACCCTAAACCCTAAACCCCTAAAACCATCAACCCCTAAACCAAAAACCCAAAAACACCAAAACCTTAAAACCCCTAACCCAAAAACCCTAAACTCTAACCCCTAAACCCCAAAATCTAAACCCTAAACCTAAAAATGAAAACCCTAAACCCAAAACCCAAAACCCAAAACCAAAAACCATAAAAAATAACACCCCAAACCCCAACCCAAAACCTAAAATCCCAAAAACCCTAACCCCAAAACCCCAAACCCCAACCCCTAAACCCAAAAACCCCAAAACCTTAAACCCTAAAACCCAAACCTAAGACCTTAAAACCCAAAACCCTAAAATCCAAAACCCTAAAACCCTAAAACCCTTAAGCCCCAAGCCCCAAGCCCCAAAGACCCAAAACCCCAATCCAAAAAACCTCAATCCCAAAACCCCAAACCCCAAATCTGTAAACCCAAAACCCTAAACCCCAAACCTAAAACCCTAAACCCCAAAATCCAAAACCCAAAACCCAAAACCCAAAACCCTTATCCCAAAACCCAAAACCCAAAACCCAAAACCCTAAAACCCTAAAAACCCAAAACCCACAAAACACCAAAACCCGAAAAACCCAAACCCCAAACCCAAAACCCAAACCCTTAACCCCTAAACCCCTAACCCCTAAATTCATAAAACCCTAAACTCCTAAAACCTAAACCCTTAAATCCTTAAATCCTAAACCCCTAAATCCTTAAACGCTAAACCCTAACCCCTAAAACCCTAAAACCCTAACCCCTAACCCCAAAACCTAAAACCCCAAAACCCTAAACCCTAAACCCTAAACTCTAACCCCTAAAACCTACCCCCTAACCCCTAAACCTGAAACCCAAGCCCCAACACAAAACCCCCCAAACCCCTAACCAAAAAATCCAAAAACCTAAAACACAAACCTTAAAACCCTAAACCCTTAAACACCAAACCCCAAACCCCAAACTCGGAACACCGAACCCCAAAACAAAAATCTCTGAACCCTAAACCCCTAAATCCGAAACCCTAAAACCATAAACTCGAAACTTGAAATTTGAAACCCCGAACCTTGAAACCCCAAAACCCTAAACCCAAAACCCAAAACCCGAAACCCGAAACCCGAAACCTAAAACCCAAAACCCCAAAACCACAAATCCCAAACCCCAAAACCCAAACCCCAAATCCTAAACCCTAAACCCTAAACCATAAACCCTAAATTTAAATTTTTATAAAACCTAAATTTCTATAACCTTTGTTCATTCTTATTCGGTGTTCTTTCCTGATCTTATTTCTTCATTCGTGCTGCAAGAAAAAATTCAATTTTTTATAAAGCTCAAATTTTTATACAATTTAGATTTTTATAATTTTTTTATAAAACTTAGATGTTTATAAAACTTAAATTTTTATATTTTTTTATAAAATTTAAATTTTTATAATTTTTTTATAAAACTTAAATTTTTATAAAACCCCAAACCCCTAAACTATAAACCCCAAAACCCCATACCCTAAAACCCTAAAACCCTAAAACCTAAATCCTAAACCTTAAACCCAAAACCCAAAACCCTAAAAAATAAAACCCAAAACTTAAAACCCTAAAATCAAAAACCCAAAACCCTAAAACCATAAACCTAAAACCTTAAAACCCAAAACCCAAAATGCCAAACCCCAAAAACCCAAACCTAAAACCCCAACACCCCAAACCCTAAAACCCTAAATTGGTTAGGGTTTAGGGTTTTATAAAAATTTAAGTTTTATAAAAAATTTATTAAAATTGTAGTTTTATAAAAAAATTATAAATATTTAAGTTTTATAAATTTTTATAAAAATTTGAGTTTTTGCTTGCAACACGGATGAAGAAATAAGAACAAGAAAGAACATTGAATAAGAATGAACAAAGATATAAATCAAATAATAGTAAATCATATATCATCAATATATCCAAAACAAGTTTTGGGGAATACACCCCTCAGTAGTTGGATTGAAAAAAGTTGGATGAAGAATGATTTCAAACGATCATCGGAGAGGCTATATATAAGCGGAGAAATTCTAAAAAAAAATTGAAATACCTTTTCAAAGCACCCTTTCGAAATCAAGCTCAAAGCCGACCAAGAATTCTTAAATAATATTTAAAATTATTCAAATAATTAGAATATTAAAAATATAGGAAATATTTAAAATATTATAATATTTAAAACATTATAATAAAAAAATCTGAAATACTCAAAAAAGAGTATATAGGCAAGAATGAAAATATTAAAGTAATATTAAAAAGAATGTAAGAAATATTATAATATTATAATTTTTTTAAAATATTAAAATTATTAAAATAATTAGAAATATTAAAAGAGAAAAAGAGGAGAGTAGAGGGAAAGAAAGGGAGTGAGAAGGATAAGACCCGTAAATCAAGAGAAGAATCTGCTGCGAAAAATAGCTGAGTGAAGCTTTTTAGGGTTGCACTTGTAGTCATATTCTATACCCTTAGTCCCATAGTCTAATCCCATGCGTGCCGACCTATCACCTAGCGGGCGTTGGACGCCCACCCGAGGCACGCGCGGGCGCCGAGTCTCTCCTTTATGTGAGTCTTATGAGAATGCATCATCTTATAATAGATTTAAATGGAAAAGAGTAGAAAGAACCAAGCCATATCCTAAAATGAGTTATCTTATTACATCCAGAAAAGGGAAATAACAAGAAACATGAGGAAATAGCTCATACATAAATGAAATACATTAGTATACTTCCAAACACAGATGATTTATAACAAAGCATTGTATTCATATCAAGAGATTCAATAACCATATTACAATCTATAGGGTTCATAACAGACCCCCATATAATAATGCAGAGCCAAGTCATGCATCATAACTATACCATGTTCATCACATTATAGAGAAAAATGCAGACCAATTCCCCTAAATCCACCATCAGCCCTATATGCTCATATTCCCAACCCATAGGATCCTCCATTCATTTATGCAGATCTTTTCCTCTCTTCCACTCTATATCCTTCTATATCTATCTTTTACTGAGCGCTTGTATTTATAACCTTAGCACACACTGCCATGCCTTTTAGAAGTTATAGATTGTTCACCAAGTGTTGAAGTGGTCATCCATGGGAGCATGCCTCCCCAGATCCAAGCTCTCTAATTTTTGCAATGCAGTCTTCTGGAACCTTCTATCGTATACTTGGAATATTCCCTTTTTGATCCATAGTCACTAGGCTGGCACCTTATCCACAAGGGTCATGCTTTTCTCGTGTGCTTCATGGGATGCCGAATGTGCCTAAGTACAAAACCTATTTTTCCTTACACGTGCGCACCATATGTTTTGCAAAACCATGCCATAACTCTTCTCTACACACTTTTAACCTATGTGCCCTTCTTCAATTAGGTCTCGTGCGCCCACGCACCTTCTTGTACTTAGCTGATATTTTGGGGCCCAACATCACCCCATACTATGCCTATTCTCCATCCTCGAAAACACTCTTCAATACATAATTAAATAATGGCGGATCTTTACAAATGGTTGGAATGGAAGAATGAAGGAATTAAGAAATGGGGAAAAGAATGAAAGAATGGGGAACTTGTTTACTTATGGAGGAGGAGAGGGAAATCCTTCCTTAAATCAGCTTCTAACTTCCCCTAAGTGTTGACCTCATTATGTGCTTGCTGACATAGGTCACCCACTAGTGCGCTCACTTCTTCAAAAATACTCTCCTTTTCCTTAGTGATCATTATCTCCACAATCTCCTCCAGTTTCTTTCCTAAATCCCTGAGTGCATCCATCCTCCGAGTGATTTGAGGGTACAATTATTTTAACCAGCTCTTGATTGAGCCCCACAAGGTCTCAATGGCCTCTTATTTCTTTTCTACCTCAGATAGGATCTTGTCTGGCTCTGCCCTATTCCCTTTTCCCTTTTCCTAGAACTCCTTGAGTTCTGCTTCATGGGTGGTAACTTACTTGCCACTCTATCCCTATCCATGCAGTTATCATATGCAACCTCAGCAGCTTGCACAATTGCCTTTACATTGGAGAGGATCTTATTGTACTGAGAAAAAATTTCCACAACCTTCATCTTATTTTATTTCTCTTGGCATGCCAATGCCTCCTTTTCTGATTCTAGGGTAGGTGGCCACCTCTCCATAGTGAGTATGCGGGTCAAGTCCTCTAGGTACTGCAAGGATGATCCATAATTTTGCATAGGCAGTGTTAAGTCTGGATGCTTTAAGACAATGACATACGTGATCATCTATATATTTTTGTATGCCTCGTGCACTCTTACCTTTTTCATCCTTTAGTTCATGCCTTAATTGAGCACTGATTAGTTCCTCCTTTAGGTCCTTGCTTTTCTCAAGGATCTCCTCTTCCTTTTTCTCCACTTCTGCCTCTAGGAACTTCACCCTATCATTTCTCCCGAAAATCTTGGCTTCAACCTCAACTGAGACTTTGTTAAGCGCGTTGCATATTTGCTCATCTGACAACCACTAAGCATTCACCAAGGGGTATGTCCCTTTTATTTGTGGCACTTTAATCAATTCCCCTTATCTTGATTCAAACTTAGGCTCATCAATGTAGGACTCAAATTCCCAAGACAACATTTTCCTCGTCCGAGGGTATGCACCTTCCTCATCAAATGAATTCATCGCTAAAAGTTGTTCCGTTGGCATGATGCTCTAGAAGCGTGCATTCAATACCTTGTTCGGATCATCAATGTATCCAATTCCTTGATCTTGTTATGCTTTTGTGCTCTTTCTACCTGTGTGTGTGGCTTTTGGAAAGCTTACAGCCAAATTGGGATCTCCTCCCATGCTACCATATTATATTTCTATGCTTTCCTCCTTAACTTCCTTTAGCACCACCTTTGCGCTGCATTCAACCTCTTATTCTATTAGGTCCTTGATGATTTTTTCCACTTCTTTCTCTGTGGCCTCGTCTATCTATTCCTTCATGAGGCTTGGGGTCCTTTGATATTTTGTAACTTCTTCCCCGCCTACCCCTTGCCTTGGGTCTTAGATTCTTCTTCACCCTCCTTTTCCTCATCTCCTTCATTATAATCATCTCCTTCTTCTTCAGAATCATGTATCTCATAGATAGGATGGTCTTCACCTCCTTCTGGCTCATCGTCATCATCTTTGTCACCAATGTAGGAATCTAGGTCTTCTATCTCTTCCGAATCGGCCTCATCCATCACCTCATGCTTCTTCCTTACTGGGGATTCCAGTACAGGGGATTCTTCTCTTTCTTCCTCCTCTCTTGGTGACTTCTCCTTCACAATTCTTCCTACTCTGGTGCTTCCTCTTCTGGGGTCTTCTCATTGATTGGGGACTTATTGCGTATGTAGGTACTAGGCTTAACACTTGTCTCCGAAATGCTCACCGTTTGTGAATTTTGGACACTTGGTGCCTTTTTCTCATGTAGCTCCTCTTTTTCTCTCATCCTAGGCATGGCCTTCTTCCTTCCTATAGGGTCTTTAGGAATGGATATTTCATTCTCCAAGTAAGTTCCCTTTTCAAATTTTTGCCTTATGAATAGATACACCCTTGTTGTGGTCCTTACAATTGGCAGTGTTAAAGGATTCATCATTTATATATTATGGGAGACTTATCTCTCCACGTACACGTGCTTCTTTAGGTAGAACAGATTCCGTTGCAGCTCATGGTTGTCTATATATACCTTGATAAGGTTGAACCTTAGTCTCTTGGAATCCTTGAATTTATTAACTCTGGCTTGGAAGTATAACACAGTGAAGGAGAAGGGTAGCTTGCACCACAGACTCATGTTCTCATCTGTGAACATAAATCTGCCAATATAGAAGTGTTGGTATACTGAAAATTCTTCCTCTCCACTCATGAGCATGGAAAAATACTATGAGATCCTCCACTTAGCCCCGAATGCCTCACGCATTTGCTTATACCACTTTTCTAGGTGCGCCTTGTGAGCGGCTGTCATGGTTTCACAAGTATATTTCAAAAACCTCTTTGCGGGCAGGGGATCTTCTTCAAGATACTCCCAAACAAATGTTTCTGGCCCGTTGGGCACTCCAATCTTTGAGAACACAATAGTGAGGAGGACGTAACTGAATATTATCTTCTTTCCATCCTACGCACTACTTATAATTTTATCCATGATGAAAGTGGAAAAGTTATAGATGGCTCCTTCTGATATCTTCCTGCAAACATTCAGCCATGCCTTGTTAACTTGTCTCCATCATTCCTTATCACTGAGCTTGGTGACCAAGCGAGTGACCATCCTCATCACTGGGTCTGGTATCTTAGTGATGTCAAAGTATCATGACCCCTTCTTGTATTCATACATGGCTACAGTCTCCTTGATAGCCTCCTTGTCGCTAAGGTCTTCATTAATGTTATTTCCTTCACAATTGAGGCTTGTGAACTTGGGTATCAATTGCAGTGTGATACGCATCTTATGCCTTACGAAATACAAATGATCCTCATGCATGTGTGATATTAGCCACTGATAAGGGCACTCAGGCTTTCCAAATTAGGGCAACTCATATAATTGTAATAGCCCAGTATTTTCTAGTTTAACCTTCACCTCATCGTTGTAAATGGGCATTCCATCTGGCGTCCTATTGTTAGTTGGTTGGACCAACTCCAGTGCTATTTCCTTCTCTGTTGTGCTCATGTGATGATTATAATTGCTTATGGCCATCTTTTGTAGGTGTGAATCCCACTCTTTCCCTAGCAATACCCCATCCGAGTATTGAATTTCCATGTACCATTCTTCATTGGTTCTCGTGACAGAAGTGATTTTCTTTCCCTTGACCTTGCCCTTTGTTTTCTTTGGTGAAATGGTTAGTTTCCTTGGTTCCATTCTTCTGGATAGGTTGATCTTAAAAAATCCTTCCTCTTTCTCTTCTCTGCTACTTTTCTTGATCCCAAAGCTCACTCTGAAACTTCAACTCCTATAATGAATCCTTCTTTCTTTGTGCCCTAGCTTCCAAAACCTAACCAAGAAATCCTTCCACAAGACGACGCTTCTTCAAAAAACCTTTCTCACACCTGTGTACTCCCTCCTTCCGGTTCAAAGATCTACTCTAGATGCACACTCAAATTTTGGATTTTTCTTTCTTCATACAAATTTCTCTCTGGATGCCCTAGTTTGTGAGAGCTTCTTCTACTTCGTAAATGCAAGGTAATAAATGAATTTCCCAACCTTGTATTCATAGTTATTACTTCTTTCCAATATTAAATTGTATACCATCTACCAACATACTTTAACATTAAATGCATATTTTCCCACTAAGCTATCTTTAAGAGTCTTTACCCAGGCGCTACATCCTGTGCAAAAAACCCTTTACAACTTTCTGGCGTGTAAAAATCCAACCCAACTGAAGACTCTTATGCGCATGTCCATAGTGCCGAAGGCACTTCTTCTGTCATTTACCCATTTTTTTCCCTTTCCTACCTCATTTTGTTCCTTCCCTCTTCATCCTTTTTGTACATGGTTTCCGTAAAGCCTTTTTGACACCAACCATTCTCGTCCAACTTCTCTCCTACGCGCTTCTTAACCTTACACACTTTTTATCCTTCAACCGGGCCATTCACTATAACTTCTACCACCATCTCAAACTTGTATTATAGGCCTATAATTCGTATCACTCCACCCCACACTAAAATAGATGCGCAATCCTCTACGCATACACAAATTTAGCAAAATAATGTGGTTATCAGCGCACAAGGTGCAAAAATGAAACAAAAAGAAAGGAACAAGCAATGAGAAAGGGAAACACAAGACAAGAAAAATCACAAAGGGATATTCTAAGCTAACTGGAAATACTTCCTTATTACAAACACCAAGAAGACTTATTTATAGTAGGGATTTAGCCTACTCCCATTGAAGTGACATGGTAACCTCGTCCCATCCAACGCTTGTAACTAGAAAGTGCCTGAATCAAGAATGTACGAGATGATGTAAGGTCCCAACCAATGGACTTTCAACTTCCCAGGATGGCATAAATACTTGGAATCATACAAAAAACCCAACTGCCCAACCTCAAACTTCTTGTTCTTGATATGACGATCATGTCATGCCTTTTTTCTTGCTTTTTCTACCTTCTGAATCCATCTAGCAAGTGATCTCCTTTCATATAACTACATAAACTTATCAATTATTTATTTCAATGCTTATTCATCAGCTAACCCTCTTGTGTGCACTATACACAACGAAGGTAACATGAATTCCACTAGTAAAACAACCTCCGCACCAAACACCAATTGAAACCATGTGGCCTTGTTCAACCTTTTGTAGGTTGTCCTGTATGCCCATAGAATGGCTGATACCTTATCATCCCAATCCTGTCTTCCAACGTCACAGATCTTAGTTAATGTATGACTTAGTATTTTTTTAAATACCTCAGTAGTTCCATTTTCTTAAGGGTGATATGGGGTAATTTTATGATGGGCCACCATAAATTATGCTAACAGAATCTTGACTATTTCATTGAGAAAGTGTGTACCCTTATCACTTGTTAAACTTAAAGGGAAACCATACATGCTAATTATGTTTTCCCATAAAAATCTAGTAGTTATTGTTTTAGTGCAATCCTTTGTAGGTGTTTCCTGTGCCCACCTTTTCAAGTAATCAGTGCAAGTGATGATATACCGTGTACCATTCCTTTGTATGACTGGTGCGATTGGCCCTACAAAGTCGATTGCCCA